>CM069857.1:297233486-297263486 GCA_036172795.1 Pelodytes ibericus
GGGTTATATTGTGGGTCATGTTAGGGTATCAGGGGTATGTCTAGGAGTCGGGGGTTATATTGTGGGTCTGGATAGGTGTCGGCGGTATGTCTAGGGGTCAGGGGTTATGTTGTGTGTCTGGTTAGGGGTCAGGGGTTATATTGGGGGTATGTCTAGGGGTCAGGGGTTATATTGGGGGTATGTCTAGGGGTCATGGATTATATTGGGGGTACGTCTAGGAGTTGGGTTATGTTGCACTGTGTGTAATGTAAATTAATATTTATTGCATGCTGTGTGTGTGATGCAAGTATTGCACAGTGATTATCAATGAAAGTATTTGGAGCCCCTCCTAATGTTCCCCAGCCCCAGATGCTGCTCCCCTTATCGGCATTGGCAGCCTGCGAGTTGTTACGGGGTCTGTAAAAGTCTCTTCATCCTTCACTCCCTCAGGAAGAATACCTGATCCCACCCAGACATGTCTAACATGGCGGCCGCCAGCTGTGACACGCAGACCCCCGGCACTGAGAGCCAGGAGAAGAAGCCCCTGAAGCCGTGCTGTGCTTGTCCCGAGACCAAGAAAGTGCGAGATGCTTGGTGAGTAACAAGCGCGGTGGGCGGAGACACTGCACACTCAGGACTTGATTCATAAAAGAGAAACCGCTCAGGGACCTCTGACCATGGGACATGGATGTCATAAGCAGGAGATGTTACAGACGTTACATGTTAACACAGTGTATAGATACTGGAAAAAAAGCCCGTCGGCTCCGGAGAGCGATTGAAATGACGGTTTTAAAGGCACAGTGCCTTTAAAACGCGGGCATTTAAAAACGAGCATTGGAAGCGAATTTAATCGCTTCCTATGCTCTGTAATTGCTGCTGATTGCCTCGCAAGTCGAGGCAATCAGGAACACACAAAAAAAAATGCACGATCTTGGTCACTGTGTGACCAAGATGGCGCTGCCCTTCTAAGGGCAAGAGCACAGGAGGCAGGAAGTACCTGCTTCCTGTGCTCTTCCTGCAGTCACACGATTGCCTCATCACAGAGGCAATCTGTGACTGCAGGAAGACTGATCTTCTGATGAGCACCCCCACTGACTGGTCAGATCAATATTAACCCTATATTGATCTGACCAGTTAGGATCTGCCTCCCTCTCCTCACATTTTTATTTTTTTTTAGTGAGGGAGAATGATAGATCATAGTTATAAAAGTAAGTTTAAGTACAAAAAAAATAATAAATACACAACACACTAATTATAAAACAAAAAAAAAAAGTTTCTAAAAGCAATTCCCTGCGTTTAACCCCTTCCCTGCCACTGATCTTGCGTAAGCAGTGATCGTGCACATCAGCGCATTTATTTTTGCTGTTTGTGCATTTTTTAGGGGTTCATTTTTTTTGTACTGTCATTTATTACAGTACTACAAAGGCTCTTCTACGAGTTATTAACCCCTTCTTTGCAGTCGATCACTGCTTACGCCATGATATTGACGCCAAAGAAATTTTAACTGTCTGCATATTTTTTTTTTTTTACACATACCCGCTAGGGGATTACATGTAAAGTAAAAACATTTTAGATTTTTTTTTTTTAAGCTGTCTGAGCGAATAGCGATCAGTATCAGCGAATTAGTGGCAAAGGCGGTTTGGTGACTGCTCAAATGAGCATCACAATTTTCCCTGGTCAGATCAAAATTGGTCGGATCAATATTCACTAATATTGATCTGCCTCCCTCTCCTCACTTACATTTTTGTGACGGAAAGAGACAGATTAGTATTGGTGATATAAAATAACATTTGATAAAATTGTCAGATTTTATGAAAGCCATACACTGTGTATTAACCCCTTCCCTGCCATTCATCACTGTATAAGCAGTAATCTTGCACAGCAACAGTATGTTTTGCTGTCTGCACTGTTTTATGGATTAATTTCTTTGTACTGTAATGTATTACAGTACTAGATAGACTCTTCTAAGGGCTATTAACTCCTTATTTGCTCGAGATCACTGCTTAGGCACTGATTCTGAGGCCGCGGACTCAGGGTTCGATTTTGACCCTGGTCAGCTTTCTGATACATTATCTAGTGATGTATCGGTGGCTGCTGAGCCCTTGCCACAAAGAGTTATGGGTGTCTACCATTAAAAAATTTATGGTTTGGTGGGGGTAAATTACATTGGCTGGCTTCAAAGATATATCCCATATAGGACACGGACGCAGGTTGACTACATGTCAAAATTCCAGGTTGGAATTTTGAGATGCGCACCTCACAAATGTTGCCTTCTAGCCAAAAAACAAACCAACAAACCTATGCATGGGTGCTATCCCTGTACCCGGGAGATGTTGCTGAACACATTGGGTTGTTGTTTGGCAGTGACATATACCAGAATCTGTGAATTCATGCCTGAAGTACAATTCATGTGGAAAAAAAACTCCCAAAAAAGTACTACCACAAACTTTTACAAAGGCTGGTGGTAGAATTAGTACCTATACAGTATTAAAATACCACCATTTGAAATACCTTAGGATGTCTATTTTCCAAAAATATATGGTGTGATGGGGTACAATTCATTGGACGGCTTCAAAAATGTTCCAAATGGAACATGGGCGCAGGCTGACTACATGTCAAAATTCCAGGTTGGAAATGCGCACCCCCTAAATGTGGCCTTTTAGCCCCAATACAAACCAACAAACCTATGCATGGGGGGTATCCCTGTACTCAGGAGATGTTGCTGAACACATATTGAGGTGTTGGTTGGCAGTGGCAAATACCAGAGTCTGAAAATTCCTGCCTGAACTACAATGTGTGTGGGGGAAAAATGACATCCCAACCCTTTAACATAGGTTGGTGGTAAAATTAGTACTTGGAAAGTGTTAAAATACCACCTGTACTCAGGAGATGTTGCTGAACACATATTGGGGTGTTGTTTTGCACTGACACATAACAGGATCTGTGAATTCCTGCTCGAAGTACAATGTATGTGGAAACAAAACATTAAAAAATTACTAATCTAAAATTTGACAAAGGCTGGTGGTAGAATTAGTGCATGGAAAGTGTTAAAATACTACCATTTGAAATACCCTAGGGTGTCTAGTTTTCAAAACTATATGGCTTTGTGGGATAGAATACACTTTCTGGCTTCAAAAATGTCTGAAATGGGACATGGGAGCAGGTTTTCTGCATGTCAGAATTCCAAGTTGGAAAACCAAAATGCGCACCCCCTAAATGTGGCCTTTTAACCCCCAAATAACCTAACCAACCTATACATGGGTGGTATCCCTGTACTCAGGAGATGTTGTTGAACACATATTAAGGTGTTGTTTGGCACTGACATATAACAGGATCTGTGAATTCATGCCCAAAGTACAATGTATGTGAAAACAAATTACTACCCAAAACATTGACATAGGCTGGTAGTATAATTAGTGCATGGAAAGTGTTAAAATACTACCATTTGAAATACCCTAGGGTGTCTAGTTTTCAAAAAAATATGGCTTTGTGGGATAGAATACACTTTCTGGCTTCAAAAATGTCCCAAATGGGACATGGGCACAAGTTTTCTGCACGTCAGAATTCCAAGTTGGAAAACCAAAATGCGCACCCCCTAAATGTGGCCTTTTACCCCCAAAACAAACCAACAAACCTATGCATGGGTGGTATCCCTGTACTCAGGAGATGTCGCTGAACACATATTGAGGTGTTATTTGGAAATACCCCTTCACATTTTAAGGTAATGTTTACCTAAATTGTAATCTATGTGAAAAATTTAAACAAAATTGTTTTGCTGCAAACTTTTACTGCAAAGATTGGTGGTAAAATGGCTACATGAAATGTGCCAAAATACCCCAAGTTAAATGCCCTGAGTGGTCTAGTTTTCAAAAATATGTACATGTTGGGGGTCATTCATGGATTTAGTACAGAAATCAGTGTTACAATGTCACTATCGCTATTTTTGATAAAAAGGATTTTAAAATAGCTTTGCACTACTTATAGTTCTGGCCCTGTAACATGAATAAAAAAAGCACAAAAACATAAAACATGGCCTATTTCTGAACTCAGGACATATATTAGAAACTATTTAGCAGTGTTTTTTTGTTGTCTCTTGTACATGAGTATACGATTTTTCAAATAAGTCATACAAACAATTTTCTTAATTTTTTTGCCATATTTTATTATTTTTTTTACATCAAATTATATGCTATTATCAAAATAATGGTATCAAAAGAAAGCCCTTCTTATGACGATAAAAACGATATATAGTTTGTGCGGGTACACTAAATGAGACAGAAATAAATTACAGCAAAACACAAACACCTCAGAAATGTTAAAACAGCCCATGTCACCAAGCGTCGGACAAGCCAAAAAAAGTCATGTCAGTAAGCGGTTAAAGATTTCTGAAACGCGTCCTGAAGTAGCAGCATGGAGGATATCTTGTGGTGTGGGTGGGAGCGTCTGGCATATAATGCTTTGTATCATAAGACTCGTGCCCCCCATAGAGCTTCGGTGAAAGGCCTTGTATGGTCCGGGGGGACAGACAGTGCTGTGTGTTACTGCTCTCAGACACCCCGTCAGTGATAAGGCCTTATCAGCTCTGTAACTCACACACATTCCCAAGGGCAGGGGGGTATCCTGCACTCCAAGGGTCTCAAGCCTTTTACCCTCCGTTTAAAAATTGGAAAAGTGTAGATCATTTTACATCCAAATGATTTAATGACAGAATAATGCACATTATCCCCTCATAGCGCTGTAAAGCTCTATCAGGGGGCAGAAATTTTGGGTCAGATTTAACCAACATGCCCGCCCCCAGATAGAGCTATACGGAGCAAAGATTCTAACATGTCCACTCCCTGATAGAGCTATACGGAGAAAAGATTCTAACATGTCCACTCCCTGATAGAGCTATACAGAGCAAAGATTCTAAACAACATGTCCGCCCCCTGATAGAGCTATACAGAGCAAAGATTCTAACAACATGTCCACCCCCTGATAGAGCTATACAGAGCAAAGATTCTAAACAACATGTCCGCCCACTGATAGAGCTATACAGAGCAAAGATTCTAACCAACATGTCCGCCTCCTGATAGAGCTATACAGAGCAAAGATTCTAACCAACATGTCCGCCCCCTGACAGAGCTATACAGAGCAAAGATTCTAAACAACATGTCCGCCCCCTGATAGAGCTATACAGAGCAAAGATTCTAAACAACATGTCCGCCCCCTGATAGAGCTATACAAAGCAACCATGGCTTAATAAGGTGCTTTATTTATATTATTTCATTAAAGCATTTCTATGTAAAATTCCTATACTTGATGCAATCTTTCACTTATACAGAACTCATTTTTTTTAGCTACAGTTGTCCTTTTAAGGTTTGAAATTCCCCTGTCAATCCCCCTCTTCCATGAATAAAGCCCTCAATTTCCCTGGCTCCTAATGATGACCAGGCGGGGTCTGTTTGCTGCTGTCGCTTGGCGTGTCTCTCTAACCCCTGTGTGTTTTGGTGTCTGCAGCATCATTGAGAAGGGTGAAGAGCACTGCCAGGATCTGATTGAGGCCCACAAGGAGTGTATGAGATCCCTCGGGTTCAAAATCTGAGGGCAGGATGGGCTGACACGTGAGTTTGAGGTAAGTAACCCATATGTAGACTATAAACCTTCATAGGTGGGATGTAAAGATGCCTGAGTGCAAGCTGGAAATGGTTCAGAGCAGCTCCCAAAGGACATAAACGGCAGCCTCAGAATACGAATAGCCTGCGCGATGTATCTATGCTAAACAGGTTAATGGGCCTTAAAGGTACTCTGTCATCCCAATCACGGCTTACGCTGTGACGGCGCAGACTACAGAGTCGCGGCTGGCGCTGTGACGGCGCAGACTACAGAGTCGCGGCTGGCGCTGTGACGGCGCAGACTACAGAGTCGCGGCTGGCGCTGTGACGGCGCAGACTACAGAGTCGCGGCTGGCGCTGTGACGGCGCAGACTACAGAGTCGCGGCTGGCGCTGTGACGGCGCAGACTACCAATGAAGTGACGAGAGAACTGGAAAAAGCAGTCACTACTAGCGGAGCACCGTGACTCTCTCCAGCTTGTCTATTAATATAGTCATTCTCCCCATTACATGAAACTTTCATTTATTAACATTAAATATTAGCATTCCTCAGCTCCTGTTAGTTTTATCACGTGTGCAGAATCCCAAACATGCGATGCGTGTAGCCCTCATGCTGTACACTGACACGGCTGGCATCCACTATAGCTTTATGAAATCTTTTTTCTTCTCTTTGCAGGGAAAGTCTGTCTGCTGCTTTGTGAATCTTAACTTATTTCTTGGGGGGCTGGGGGGGGAGAGGAATTATCTATAAATCAGACTGGATCTCCTGGAAGAAGAGGGTTTCCTGTTTCTGGCTGGGATTTCGTACTGAAGGTCAAGCTTTAAATACAGATCAAATGTAGAAACTCTATTTTTGAATATTATTAAACTGTGAAAAATATCCCGTCCTCTTGTGTGTGTTCGGGGGGGGGGGGGGGGGGGTTGTTAGGGTAATGAGGAGGAGGAGGAGGAGTGCCATCACACAATACCATGATATAGGGTAATGAGGAGGAGGAGGAGGAGTGCCATCACACAATACCATGATATAGGGTAATGAGGAGGAGGAGTGCCATCACACAATACCATGATATAGGGTAATGAGGAGGAGGAGTGCCATCACACAATACCATGATATAGGGTAATGAGGAGGAGGAGTGCCATCACACAATACCATGATATAGGGTAATGAGGAGGAGGAGTGCCATCACACAATACCATGATATAGGGTAAGGAGGAGGAGGAGTGCCATCACACAATACCATGATATAGGGTAAGGAGGAGGAGGAGGAGGAGGAGGAGTGCCATCACACAATACCATGATATAGGGTAATGAGAAGGAGGAGGAGTGCCATCACACAATACCATGATATAGGATAATGAGGAGGAGGAGGAGTGCCATCACACAATACCATGATATAGGGTAATGAGGAGGAGGAGGAGGAGTGCCATCACACAATACCATGATATAGGATAATGAGGAGGAGTGCCATCACACAATACCATGATATAGGGTAATGAGGAGGAGGAGTGCCATCACACAATACCATGATATAGGGTAATGAGGAGGAGGAGTGCCATCACACAATACCATGATATAGGGTAAGGAGGAGGAGGAGTGCCATCACACAATACCATGATATAGGATAATGAGGAGGAGGAGGAGTGCCATCACACAATACCATGATATAGGATAATGAGGAGGAGGAGGAGTGCCATCACACAATACCATGATATAGGGTAATGAGGAGGAGGAGGAGGAGTGCCATCAAACAATACCATGATATAGGATAATGAGGAGGAGGAGGAGTGCCATCACACAATACCATGATTTAGGGTAATGAGGAGGAGGAGTGCCATCACACAATACCATGATATAGGGTAATGAGGAGGAGGAGTGCCATCACACAATACCATGATATAGGGTAATGAGGAGGAGGAGGAGTGCCATCACACAATACCATGATATAGGATAATGAGGAGGAGGAGGAGTGCCATCACACAATACCATGATATAGGATAATGAGGAGGAGGAGGAGTGCCATCACACAATACAATGATATAGGGTAATGAGGAGGAGGAGGAGTGCCATCACACAATACCATGATATAGGATAATGAGGAGGAGGAGGAGTGCCATCACACAATACCATGATATAGGGTAATGAGGAGGAGGAGTGCCATCACACAATACCATGATATAGGGTAATGAGGAGGAGGAGTGCCATCACACAATACCATGATATAGGGTAATGAGGAGGAGGAGTGCCATCACACAATACCATGATATAGGGTAATGAGGAGGAGGAGTGCCATCACACAATACCATGATATAGGGTAATGAGGAGGAGGAGGAGGAGGAGGAGTGCCATCACACAATACCATGATATAGGATAATGAGGAGGAGGAGGAGGAGGAGTGCCATCACACAATACCATGATATAGGATAATGAGGAGGAGGAGGAGGAGGAGTGCCATCACACAATACCATGATATAGGGTAATGAGGAGGAGGAGGAGTGCCATCACACAATACCATGATATAGGATAATGAGGAGGAGGAGGAGGAGTGCCATCACACAATACCATGATATAGGGTAATGAGGAGGAGGAGTGCCATCACACAATACCATGATATAGGGTAATGAGGAGGAGGAGTGCCATCACACAATACCATGATATAGGGTAATGAGGAGGAGGAGTGCCATCACACAATACCATGATATAGGGTAATGAGGAGGAGGAGGAGTGCCATCACACAATACCATGATATAGGGTAATGAGGAGGAGGAGGAGTGCCATCACACAATACCATGATATAGGGTAATGAGGAGGAGGAGGAGTGCCATCACACAATACCATGATATAGGGTAATGAGGAGGAGGAGTGCCATCACACAATACCATGATATAGGGTAATGAGGAGGAGGAGTGCCATCACACAATACCATGATATAGGGTTATGAGGAGGAGTGCCATCACACAATACCATGATATAGGGTAATGAGGAGGAGGAGTGCCATCACACAATACCATGATATAGGGTAATGAGGAGGAGGAGTGCCATCACACAATACCATGATATAGGGTAATGAGGTGCAGGAGGAGGAGTGCCATCACACAATACCATGATATAGGGTAATGAGGAGGAGTGCCATCACACAATACCATAATATAGGGTAATGAGGTGGAGGAGGAGGAGTGCCATCACACAATACCATGATATAGGGTAATGAGGTGGAGGAGGGCCATCACACAATACCATGATATAGGGTTATGAGGAGGAGGAGGAGTGCCATCACACAATACCATGATATAGGGTAATGAGGTGGAGGAGGAGTGCCATCACACAATACCATGATATAGGGTTATGAGGAGGAGGAGGAGGAGTGCCATCACACAATACGATGATATAGGGTAATGAGGAGGAGGAGGAGGAGTGCCATCACACAATACCTTGATATAGGGTAATGAGGAGGAGGAGGAGGAGGAGGAGGAGTGCCATCACACAATACCATGATATAGGGTAATGAGGTGGAGGAGGGCCATCACACAATACCATGATATAGGATAATGAGGAGGAGGAGGAGGAGGAGTGCCATCACACAATACCATGATATAGGGTTATGAGGTGGAGGAGGAGGAGTTCCATCACACAATACCATGATATAGGGTAATGAGGAGGAGGAGGAGTGCCATCACACAATACCATGATATAGGGTAATGAGGAGGAGGAGTTCCATCACACAATACCATGATATAGGATAATGAGGAGGAGGAGGAGGAGGAGTGCCATCACACAATACCATGATATAGGGTTATGAGGTGGAGGAGGAGGAGTTCCATCACACAATACCATGATATAGGGTAATGAGGAGGAGGAGGAGTGCCATCACACAATACCATGATATAGGGTAATGAGGTGGAGGAGGGCCATCACACAATACCATGATATAGGGTAATGAGGTGGAGGAGGGCCATCACACAATACCATGATATAGGGTTATGAGGAGGAGGAGGAGTGCCATCACACAATACCATGATATAGGGTAATGAGGTGGAGGAGGAGTGCCATCACACAATACCATGATATAGGGTTATGAGGAGGAGGAGGAGTTCCATCACACAATACCATGATATAGGGTTATGAGGAGGAGGAGGAGTGCCATCCCACAATACCATGATGTAGGGTAATGAGAAGGAGGAGTGCCATCACACAATACCATGATATAGGGTAATGAGGTGCAGGAGGAGTGCCATCGCACAATACCATGATATAGGGTTATGAGGAGGAGGAGGAGTGCCATCACACAATACCATGATATAGAGTAATGAGGAGGAGGAGGAGTGCCATTACACAATACCATGATATAGGGTTATGAGGAGGAGGAGGAGTGCCATCACACAATACCATGATATAGGGTTATGAGGAGGAGGAGGAGTGCCATCACACAATACCATGGTATAGGGTAATGAGGAGGAGGAAGGCCATCACACAATACCATGATATACGGTAATGAGGTGGAGGAGGAGGAGTGCCATCACACAATACCATGATATAGGGTAATGAGGAGGAGGAGGAGTGCCATCACACAATACCATGATATAGAGTAATGAGGAGGAGGAGTGCCATCACACAATACCATGATATAGGGTAATGAGGAGGAGGAGTGCCATCACACAATACCATGATATAGGGTAATGAGGAGGAGGAGTGCCATCACACAATACCATGATATAGGGTAATGAGGAGGAGGAGGAGTGCCATCACACAAAACCATGATATAGGTTAATGAGGAGGAGGAGGAGTGCCATCACACAATACCATGATATAGGATAATGAGGAGGAGGAGGAGGAGGAGTGTCATCACACAATACCATGATATAGGGTAATGAGGAGGAGGAGGAGTGCCATCACACAATACCATGATATAGGATAATGAGGAGGAGGAGGCGTGCCATCGCACAATACCATGATATAGGGTAATGAGGAGGAGGAGTGCCATCACACAATACCATGATATAGGGTAATGAGGAGGAGGAGTGCCATCACACAATACCATGATATAGGGTAATGAGGAGGAGGAGTGCCATCACACAATATCATGATATAGGGTAATGAGGAGGAGGAGGAGGAGTGCCATCACACAATACCATGATATAGGATAATGAGGAGGAGGAGGAGTGCCATCACACAATACCATGATATAGGATAATGAGGAGGAGGAGGAGGAGGAGTGCCATCACACAATACCTTGATATAGGGTAATGAGGAGGAGGAGGAGTGCCATCACACAATACCATGATATAGGATAATGAGGAGGAGGAGGAGTGCCATCACACAATACCATGATATAGGGTAATGAGGAGGAGGAGTGCCATCACACAATACCATGATATAGGGTAATGAGGAGGAGGAGTGCCATCACACAATACCATGATATAGGGTAATGAGGAGGAGGAGGAGGAGTGCCATCACACAATACCATGATATAGGACAATGAGGAGGAGGAGGAGGAGTAGTGCCATCACACAATACCATGATATAGGATAATGAGGAGGAGGAGGAGGAGGAGTGCCATCACACAATACCATGATATAGGGAATTGAGGAGGAGGAGGAGTGCCATCACACAATACCATGATATAGGATAATGAGGAGGAGGAGGAGTGCCATCACACAATACCATGATATAGGGTAATGAGGAGGAGGAGTGCCATCACACAATACCATGATATAGGGTAATGAGGAGGAGGAGTGCCATCACACAATACCATGATATAGGGTAATGAGGAGGAGGAGGAGTGCCATCACACAATACCATGATATAGGGTAATGAGGAGGAGGAGGAGTGCCATCACAAAATACCATGATATAGGGTAATGAGGAGGAGGAGGAGTGCCATCACACAATACCATGATATAGGATAATGAGGAGGAGTGCCATCACACAATACCATGATATAGGGTAATGAGGAGGAGGAGTGCCATCACACAATACCATGATATAGGGTAATGAGGAGGAGGAGTGCCATCACACAATACCATGATATAGGATAATGAGGAGGAGTGCCATCACACAATACCATGATATAGGGTAATGAGGAGGAGGAGTGCCATCACACAATACCATGATATAGGGTAATGAGGAGGAGGAGTGCCATCACACAATACCATGATTTAGGGTTATGAGGAGGAGTGCCATCACACAATACCATGATATAGGGTAATGAGGAGGAGGAGTGCCATCACACAATACCATGATATAGGGTAATGAGGAGGAGGAGTGCCATCACACAATACCATGATATAGGGTAATGAGGTGCAGGAGGAGGAGTGCCATCACACAATACCATGATATAGGGTAATGAGGAGGAGTGCCATCACACAATACCATGATATAGGGTAATGAGGTGGAGGAGGAGGAGTGCCATCACACAATACCATGATATAGGGTAATGAGGTGGAGGAGGGCCATCACACAATACCATGATATAGGGTTATGAAGAGGAGGAGGAGTGCCATCACACAATACCATGATATAGGGTAATGAGGTGGAGGAGGAGTGCCATCACACAATACCATGATATAGGGTTATGAGGAGGAGGAGGAGGAGTGCCATCACACAATACGATGATATAGGGTAATGAGGAGGAGGAGGAGGAGTGCCATCACACAATACCATGATATAGAGTAATGAGGAGGAGGCGTGCCATCACACAATACCATGATATAGGGTAATGAGGAGGAGGAAGAGTGCCATCACGCAATACCATGATATAGGGTAATGAGGTGGAGGAGGAGGAGTGCCATCACACAATACCATGATATAGGGTTATGAGGAGGAGGAGTGCCATCACACAATACCATGATATAGGGTAATGAGGTGCAGGAGGAGTGCCATCGCACAATATCATGATATAGGGTAATGAGGAGGAGGAGGAGGAGGAGTGCCATCACACAATACCATGATATAGGGTAATGAGGAGGAGGAGGAGTGCCATCACACAATACCATGATATAGGATAATGAGGAGGAGTGCCATCACACAATACCATGATATAGGGTAATGAGGTGGAGGAGGGCCATCACACAATACCATGATATAGGGTTATGAGGAGGAGTGCCATCACACAATACCATGATATAGGGTAATGAGGTGGAGGAGGAGTGCCATCACACAATACCATGATATAAGGTTATGAGGAGGAGGAGGAGTTCCATCACACAATACCATGATATAGGGTTATGAGGAGGAGGAGGAGTGCCATCCCACAATACCATGATGTAGGGTAATGAGAAGGAGGAGTGCCATCACACAATACCATGATATACGGTAATGAAGTGGAGGAGGAGGAGTGCCATCACACAATACCATGATATAGGGTTATGAGGAGGAGGAGTGCCATCACACAATACCATGATATAGGGTAATGAGGTGCAGAAGGAGTGCCATCGCACAATACCATGATATAGGGTTATGAGGAGGAGGAGGAGTGCCATCACACAATACCATGATATAGAGTAATGAGGAGGAGGAGGAGTGCCATTACACAATACCATGATATAGGGTTATGAGGAGGAGGAGGAGTGCCATCACACAATACCATGATATAGGGTTATGAGGAGGAGGAGGAGTGCCATCACACAATACCATGATATACGGTAATGAGGAGGAGGAGGAGGAGTGCCATCACACAATACCATGATATAGGGTTATGAAGAGGAGGAGGAGTGCCATCACACAATACCATGATATAGGGTAATGAGGAGGAGGAAGGCCATCACACAATACCATGATATACGGTAATGAGGTGGAGGAGGAGGAGTGCCATCACACAATACCATGATATAGGGTTATGAGGAGGAGGAGGAGTGCCATCACACAATACCATGATATAGAGTAATGAGGAGGAGGTGTGCCATCACACAATACCATGATATAGGGTAATGAGGAGGAGGAGGAGTGCCATCACACAATACCTTGATATAGGGTAATGAGGAGGAGGAGGAGGAGGAGGAGGAGGAGTGCCATCACACAATACCATGATATAGGGTAATGAGGTGGAGGAGGGCCATCACACAATACCATGATATAGGATAATGAGGAGGAGGAGGAGGAGGAGTGCCATCACACAATACCATGATATAGGGTTATGAGGTGGAGGAGGAGGAGTTCCATCACACAATACCATGATATAGGGTAATGAGGAGGAGGAGGAGTGCCATCACACAATACCATGATATAGGGTAATGAGGAGGAGGAGTTCCATCACACAATACCATGATATAGGATAATGAGGAGGAGGAGGAGGAGGAGTGCCATCACACAATACCATGATATAGGGTTATGAGGTGGAGGAGGAGGAGTTCCATCACACAATACCATGATATAGGGTAATGAGGAGGAGGAGGAGTGCCATCACACAATACCATGATATAGGGTAATGAGGTGGAGGAGGGCCATCACACAATACCATGATATAGGGTAATGAGGTGGAGGAGGGCCATCACACAATACCATGATATAGGGTTATGAGGAGGAGGAGGAGTGCCATCACACAATACCATGATATAGGGTAATGAGGTGGAGGAGGAGTGCCATCACACAATACCATGATATAGGGTTATGAGGAGGAGGAGGAGTTCCATCACACAATACCATGATATAGGGTTATGAGGAGGAGGAGGAGTGCCATCCCACAATACCATGATGTAGGGTAATGAGAAGGAGGAGTGCCATCACACAATACCATGATATAGGGTAATGAGGTGCAGGAGGAGTGCCATCGCACAATACCATGATATAGGGTTATGAGGAGGAGGAGGAGTGCCATCACACAATACCATGATATAGAGTAATGAGGAGGAGGAGGAGTGCCATTACACAATACCATGATATAGGGTTATGAGGAGGAGGAGGAGTGCCATCACACAATACCATGATATAGGGTTATGAGGAGGAGGAGGAGTGCCATCACACAATACCATGGTATAGGGTAATGAGGAGGAGGAAGGCCATCACACAATACCATGATATACGGTAATGAGGTGGAGGAGGAGGAGTGCCATCACACAATACCATGATATAGGGTAATGAGGAGGAGGAGGAGTGCCATCACACAATACCATGATATAGAGTAATGAGGAGGAGGAGTGCCATCACACAATACCATGATATAGGGTAATGAGGAGGAGGAGTGCCATCACACAATACCATGATATAGGGTAATGAGGAGGAGGAGTGCCATCACACAATACCATGATATAGAGTAATGAGGAGGAGGAGGAGTGCCATCACACAATACCATGATATAGGTTAATGAGGAGGAGGAGGAGTGCCATCACACAATACCATGATATAGGGTAATGAGGAGGAGGAGTGCCATCACACAATACCATGATATAGGGTTATGAGGAGGGGGAGGGCCATCACACAATACCATGATATAGGGTAATGAGGAGGGGGAGGGCCATCACACAATACCATGATATAGGGTAATGAGGAGGAGGATGAGTGCCATCACACAATACCATGATATAGGGTAATGAGGAGGAGGATGAGTGCCATCACACAATACCATGATATAGGGTAATGAGGAGGAGGATGAGTGCCATCACACAATACCAAGATATAGGGTAATGAGGAGGAGGATGAGTGCCATCACACAATACCATGATATAGAGTAATGAGGAGGAGGAGGAGTGCCATCACACAATACCATGATATAGGGTTATGAGGAGGAGGAGGAGTGCCATCACACAATACCATGATATAGGGTAATGAGGAGGAGGAGTGCCATCACACAATACCATGATATAGGGTTATGAGGAGGTGGAGGGCCATCACACAATACCATGATATAGTGTAATGAGGAGGGGGAGGGCCATCACACAATACCATGATATAGGGTAATGAGGAGGAGGATGAGTGCCATCACACAATACCATGATATAGGGTAATGAGGAGGAGGATGAGTGCCATCACACAATACCATGATATAGGGTAATGAGGAGGAGGATGAGTGCCATCACACAATACCATGATATAGGGTAATGAGGAGGGGGAGGGCCATCACACAATACCATGATAAAGGGTAATGAGGAGGAGGAGGGCCATCACACAATGTGATATTGTTCATACCAGATTTCTCGTTTGTGAAGGACCGTTGTGTTAACTTTCACCTCAAGCTCACATTATGTTGGATTTTATGAAGAAAACGTATGGATTTCTTTTGGTACCAAATTTATCCTTATAAAAGGCAATATTATTATTATCATCATTGGACACACCCCATGTTTACATTTATGAGAAGCCAGTCATGTGTGTTTTTAAACGGATAAACTGGGGCTGCCTTCAAGGGAGAGCTGTGACCCCCCCATGCTGCTCTCTATCCAGGTTACATATGCCTTACCTGTCTGTGTGTCTGTACCATGCCTGTCTGTGTGTCTGTACCATGCCTGTCTGTGTGTCTGTACCATACCTGTCTGTGTGTCTGTACCATACCTGTCTGTGTGTCTGCACCATACCTGTCTGTGTGACTGTACCATACCTGTCTGTGTGTCTGTACCATACCTGTCTGTGTGTCTGCACCATACCTGTCTGTGTGTCTATACCATACCTGTCTGTGTGTCTGTACCATGCCTGTCTGTGTGTCTGCACCATACCTGTCTGTGTGTCTGCACCATACCTGTCTGTGTGTCTATACCATACCTGTCTGTGTGTCTGTACCATGCCTGTCTGTGTGTCTGCACCATACCTGTCTGTGTGTCTGCACCATACCTGTCTGTGTGTCTATACCATACCTGTCTGTGTGTCTGTACCATGCCTGTCTGTGTGTCTGCACCATACCTGTCTGTGTGTCTGCACCATACCTGTCTGTGTGTCTGCACCATACCTGTCTATGTGTCTGCACCATACCTGTCTGTGTGACTGTACCATACCTGTCTGTGTGACTGTACCATACCTGTCTGTGTGTCTGTACCATAGTTGTCTGTGTTTCTGTACCATAGTTGTCTGTGTGTCTGTACCATACCTATCTGTGTGTCTGTACCATACCTCTGTGTGTCTGTACCATACCTATCTGTGTGTCTGTACCATACCTGTCTGTGTGTCTGCACCATACCTGTCTGTGTGTCTGCACCATACCTGTCTGTGTGACTGTACCATACCTCTGTGTGTCTGTACCATACCTGTCTGTGTGACTGTACCATACCTGTCTGTGTGACTGTACCATACCTGTCTGTGTGTCTGCACCATACCTGTCTGTGTGTCTGCATTATACCTGTCTGTGTGTCTGTACCATACCTGTCTCTGTGTCTGTACCATACCTCTGTTTGTCTGTACCATACCTGTCTGTGTGTCTGTACCATACCTCTGTGTGTCTGTACCATACCTGTCTGTGTGACTGTACCATACCTGTCTGTGTGTCTGCATTATACCTGTCTGTGTGTCTGCATTATACCTGTCTGTGTGTCTGTACCATACCTGTCTCTGTGTCTGTACCATACCTCTGTTTGTCTGTACCATACCTGTCTGTGTGTCTGTACCATACCTCTGTTTGTCTGTACCATACCTGTCTATGTGTCTGCACCATAGTTGTCTGTGTGTCTGTACCATACCTGTCTGTGTGTCTGTACCATACCTCTGTTTGTCTGTACCTTACCTGTCTGTGTGTCTGTACCATACCTATCTGTGTGTCTGTACCATACCTCTGTTTGTCTGTACCATACCTGTCTGTGTGTCTGCACCATAGTTGTCTGTGTGTCCATACCATACCTGTCTGTTTGTCTGCACCATACTTGTCTGTGTGTCTGCACCATACCTGTCTGTGTGTCTGCACCATACCTCTGTGTGTCTGCACCATACCTGTCTGTTTGTCTGCACCATACTTGTCTGTGTGTCTGTACCTTACCTGTCTGTTTGTCTGCACCATACCTGTCTGTGTGTCTGTACCATGCCTGTCTGTGTGTCTGCACCATACCTGTCTGTGTGTCTGCACCATACCTGTCTGTGTGTCTGCACCATACCTGTCTGTGTGTCTGCACCATACCTGTCTGTGTGTCTGTACCATACCTGTCTGTGTGTCTGCACCATACCTGTCTGTGTGTCTGCACCATACCTGTCTGTGTGTCTGCACCATACCTGTCTGTGTGTCTATACCATACCTGTCTGTGTGTCTGCACCATACCTGTCTGTGTGTCTGTACCATGCCTGTCTGTGTGTCTGTACCATACCTGTCTGTGTGTCTGTACCATACCTGTCTGTGTGTCTGCACCATACCTGTCTGTGTGTCTATACCATACCTGTCTGTGTGTCTGCACCATACCTGTCTGTGTGTCTGCACCATACTAGTCTGTGTTTCTGCACCATACCTCTGTGTGTCTGTACCATGCCTGTCTGTGTGTCTGTACCTTACCTGTCTGTTTGTCTGCACCATACCTGTCTGTGTGTCTGCACCATACCTGTCTGTGTGTCTGCACCATACCTGTCTGTGTGTCTGCACCATACCTGTCTGTGTGTCTGTACCATACCTGTCTGTGTGTCTGCACCATACCTGTCTGTGTGTCTGCACCATACCTGTCTGTGTGTCTGCACCATACCTGTCTGTGTGTCTATACCATACCTGTCTGTGTGTCTGCACCATACCTGTCTGTGTGTCTGTACCATGCCTGTCTGTGTGTCTGTACCATACCTGTCTGTGTGTCTGTACCATACCTGTCTGTGTGTCTGCACCATACCTGTCTGTGTGTCTATACCATACCTGTCTGTGTGTCTGCACCATACCTGTCTGTGTGTCTGCACCATACTAGTCTGTGTTTCTGCACCATACCTCTGTGTGTCTGTACCATACCTCTGTGTGTCTGTACCATACCTGTCTGTGTGTCTGTACCTTACCTGTCTGTTTGTCTGCACCATACTTGTCTGTGTGTCTGCACCATACCTCTGTGTGTCTGTACCATACCTGTCTGTGTGTCTGCATTATACCTGTCTGTGTGTCTGCCACGTCTCCACTACTTCTGCCCCCACCACGTAATGTTTCCGCCTCACCTTTTCCACCTGGTCTCGCCCCCACACCTGCTGCCGGTCCCCATACACCTGCCCCCCTCCTTACACTGCACTGTGCCGGGAGCCACTGTCTCTAAGGATTCCCTGAATTATTTATCTCTCTGTGTAAATAAACCCCAGTCTGGCTTGGAGGCTTGTATGATCCACACGCTCTGCTAACACCCTGCAGGCAAGGCTGGCATGGGCCGGGGGGAGGGCAGAGGGGCACTCGGTACAGGAACCTTTAGCACCTTGAGGTAAGTACAGTTACTTTCCATATAGAGGTTATTACAGCTGCTTATGTCAGTGTCTCCGTGGACCACGTGATTAGACCCACAAACAACAAAACCACAGCACTTCCATTAACAGGACTTTAGAGTCCGCACAAACAAATCAATCAAACAAACACTGCAAACGTGAGATTCAGAATAATAACTCGCATCCAGTGGATTATTCACATTAAATATTGCAGTAATTTAACCCACATGAGAAGTGCTGGGAAATAATCTAGGGTTAAAGGGTCTCTGTTACCTAACCAAGGTGTCTGTGCTGTCTCCTGTTTATGACATCATCACTTGTGGCTTGATATGCAAATTAACTGCCAGTGGTACACACTTATAGCAAGTATATTCATCTTAATATTGGAATTATATATATAGATCATTTCACATTATGTTTCTGTACATTCACAGTGTAAGTGATGTTTAAGTGACAGATCTGTAATGTAGCATTGGTTATCAGTCCACATAGACCACGCCCAGTATATATCAGTCCACGCAGACCACACACAGCACATATCAATCCACACAGACCACACACAGTACATATCAGTCCACACAGACCACACACAGTACATATCAGTCCACACAGACCACATCTGTCCACACAGACCACACACAGTACATATCAGTCCCCACACAGTACATATCAGTCCACACAGACCACGCACAGTACATATCAGTCCCCACACAGTACATATCAGTCCACACAGACCACGCACAGTACATATCAGTCCACATAGACCACACACAGTACATATCAGTCCACACAGACCACACACAGTACATATCAGTCCACACAGACCACACACAGTACATATCAGTCCACATAGACCACACACAGTACATATCAGTCCCCACACAGTACATATCAGTCCACACAGACCACGCACAGTACATATCAGTCCACATAGACCACACACAGTACATATCAGTCCACACAGACCACACACAGTACATATCAGTCCACACAGACCACACACAGTACATATCAGTCCACACAGACCACACACAGTACATATCAGTCCACACAGACCACACACAGTACATATCAGTCCACATAGAGACTTGCTCTCAAGGAGAAAAACCTTTTTTACGGAATCACTGGATTGTAAAACAGAACAAATAAAAGTGAAAAAAAGGCTTTGAACATCACGAAGAATGATGTAATATATATATTACCGCGGTCATATGAAATGTTATATATATGTGAATATCCACAATATCGGCATCCAGTACAGTAATACATTATTCTGTTATTATATCCTAGGTTCAGGTTAAAGTCACATTTAATGTGGGATGTTGGCTTTCTATAAACCGAAATAGAGTCCCCATTAATACGAATAGGTCAATTGATTCTTATGAATGGGGACATTATTTTGGTTTATAGAATAGCAATAGCATGACATGTATTACATCTGAGAGTCAAATAGAACCGTCAAATACTGTGCTTACAGCGCACTTTGAGAAATTCTATTAGTTTTGGGTGGTAAATGGTACATTTGCGTCTTGCGGTGCACTTCATATCTGAGAGTCAAATAGAACAGTCCAATACTGTGCTTACAGCGCACTTTGAAAAATTCTGGCTTCCTCCTCCTCCTCCTCCTCCTCCTCCCCCTCCTACTCCTCCTCCTCCAGCGCCGCTTCCACCTACACAGTCACGGTCACCGCCTCCTCAACCTATGGGTCACTTAGTATAAACTGAAAGAGAATACCCTGCACTCCAACCCTCTCTCAAATGGATAGTTCTGTTGATCCTCCTGGCAGCCATGCTTTAGATTTAGATATATGTTCTTCCAAAGCTAAAATCAAAGATTCCATCCAGTGCTATTTTATGGCTCAGCTGTATATGTAATTTGTATGTATTTTATGTTATTTGAAGTTATTTCCCTATCCACATTTGTTTGCAGGGCACTTGTCCTACTCTTACCCACATTTTACTTCATTTTGCAGCCCTCTAGCCCTTTCCAGGACTTTTTTGTGTGGCATTTTAGTGGCCAAAAGTTCGGGTCCCCATTGTCTTCAATGGGGTTCGTGTTCAGGGTCAAGTTCGAGCCCGGACTTTTTTCCGAAGTTCGGCCGAACCCGTACATCCAGGTGTCCGCTCAACTCTACTCAACACTACTAATTACGTTTCACCATTCTGGCTTTTTTTGTATGTTCTTTAATTAAAGCATAAGGTTATATATCGATCTGTAAATATTTTTATTTTAAAATGATATATCCAGTTTGTAGAATTGCCATGTGTTGTGCAGACGATTGTAATGTTAGACCTGCCGAGCTGGGAGTGGTGAGAGTTGTACAATGCAGTGCTGACAGGTTGTAATATGATGATGATCCCCTTCTCGGACTCGTTACGGGTAACGTGGAAGATACAGGACTTTAATCATGAAACTAATGAGACAAATGGAGAGTCAGTAAACATAGAAAACATCACTTTTATTGTTTATAATTAAAAAAATAGTTGTATAAATCCAGAGAGGGTGTGAGTAGAAACAGAATCAAAACCATAAAGAGAAAGAGAGAAAGTGTTGGCAAATAAGAACCGTTTGGCCCATCTAGCCTGCCCAATTTTGTAAATACTTTCATTAGTCCCTGTATTAACCTCTACCACTTCTACTGGAAGACTATTCCATACATCCACTACCCTCTCAGTAATGTAATACTTTCCTTAGTCCCTGGCCTTATCTTATATCTAGGATAGCCTTATACCTATCCCACGCATGCTTAAACTCCTTCACTGTATTAACCTCTACCACTTCTACTGGAAGACTATTCCATGTATCCACTACCCTCTCAGTAATGTAATACTTTCATTAGTCCCTGGCCTTATCTTATATCTAGGATAGCCTTATACCTATCCCATGCATGCTTAAACTCCTTCACTGTATTAACCTCTACCACTTCTACTGGAAGACTATTCCATGCATCCACTACCCTCTCAGTAATGTATTACTTTCATTAGCCCCTGGTCTTATCTTATATCTAGGATAGCCTTATACCTATCCCATGCATGCTTAAACTCCTTCACTGTATTAACCTCTACCACTTCTACTGGAAGACTATTCCATACATCCCCTACCCTCTCAGTAAAGTAATACTTTCATTAGTCCCTGACCTTATCTTATATCTAGGATAGCCTTATACCTATCCCATGCATGCTTAAACTCCTTCACTGTATTAACCTCTACCACTTCTACTGGAAGACTATTCCATGTATCCACTACCCTCTCAGTAATGTAATACTTTCATTAGTCCCTGGCCTTATCTTATATCTAGGATAGCCTTATACCTATCCCATGCATGCTTAAACTCCTTCACTGTATTAACCTCTACCACTTCTACAGGAAGACTATTCCATGCATCCACTACCCTCTCAGTAATGTATTACTTTCATTAGCCCCTGGTCTTATCTTATATCTAGGATAGCCTTATACCTATCCCATGCATGCTTAAACTCCTTTCCTGTATTAACCTCTACCACTTCTACTGGAAGACTATTCCATACATCCCCTACCCTCTCAGTAAAGTAATACTTTTATTAGTCCCTGGCCTTATCTTATATCTAGGATAGCCTTATCCCTATCCCATGCATGCTTAAACTTCTTCACTGTATTAACCCCTACCACTTCTACTGGAAGACTATTCCATACATCCACTACCCTCTCAGTAATGTAATACTTCCATTAGTCCCTGGCCTTATCTTATATCTAGGATAGCCTTATACCTATCCCATGCATGCTTAAACTCCTTCACTGTATTAACCTCTACCACTTCTACTGGAAGACTATTCCATGCATCCACTACCCTCTCATTAAAGTAATACTTTCATTAGTCCCTGGCCTTATCTTATATCTAGGATAGCCTTATACCTATCCCATGCATGCTTAAACTCCTTCACTGTATTAACCTCTACCACTTCTACTGGAAGACTATTCCATACATCCACTACCCTCTCAGTAATGTAATACTTTCATTAGTCCCTGACCTTATCTTATATCTAGGATAGCCTTATACCTATCCCATGCATGCTTAAACTCCTTCACTGTATTAACCTCTACCACTTCTACTGGAAGACTATTCCATACATCCACTACCCTCTCAGTAATGTAATACTTCCTGATATTACATTTGAATCTTTGCCCCTCTAATTTCAGACTATGTAAAGTACAGTTGAATTGGAGAATTTATCCATCTTTGTTACCTTTGCCTCAAGTTTGAAATTCCCTTTTCAATTCCCTGTAATTTTCTAACACTCATAGTGGCCTTAGGGGATTATGTGTAAAATGAACATTAATCATTTTTTGGGGAATAAAGCATTCTATTGCTGAATTCTTTCCTTATATAAAACAAATAAGCACCAGAGCAGATCATGGGAAATGATTGGCAGCCTGAGTAATCCAGCATACAAATGGTTAATGCCAGGGCACTAGCGGCTGGGCATGATGCCCGGGGGATCCTGGCATTGGAGGAGGGCAATCTCATTGCATGGAGCAGGATATTGAGTCTTGCAGAGAAGTGATGTCTCGAGGGGAGGCATTAACACCCCCATGCCCCCCCTGGGATGCCGCAGCACCATTATGTGTCAGCTTGCAAGCAGAACGGATCTTTATAATGTAATATTATGTAAACCCCCCAGACACTGGCCATGCTACACCAGACCTCCATCATGCCTGCCTCCCTCTGTGATACCCTGGTGTTATACTAAGAGATGCTCTCCGATAAGGTCCAAGGCCCCTGAAGGGTTAACCTGGGACTGTAAGGGTTACGTCTTGGCTTAAGACACAGATTCACTTTCTTATCTGTTCTCAGTTTGGAGAGGATCCGGGGAGAGCCAGGAGGAGAGGAGTGGGCTAAAGGCCTGGAACTTTAAGACCTTGGAATCTCCAATTAATCCCGATGTTTAGGTCAAAAGCGTATTTACTGGAATGCTCTTATCACCTCCGAATGTAAGAAACTTTCCAACTTTAGCACTCTTTTCTATTCCTCTATCTTCCACTCTATTCAAACAGTTGTGTAACAGTTATTTAGCATATGTTTCTTTGGGAGCAGTTGGTCAATATTCCAGTATTTAGCCACTCAGTATTTCAAGATTAAGCCATTAAATATGCCAGGATTTAGCCACTCAATATGCCAGTATTTTGCCACTCAGTATGCTAGTATTCAGCCATTCTATATGCCAGTATTTAGCCACTCAATATGCCAGTAATTTGCCACTAAATATGCCAGTAATTTGCCACTAAATATGCCAGTATTTAGCATTCAATTTGACAGTGTTTGGCCACTCAATATGCCAGGATTTTTCCACTCAATATGCCAGGATTTAGCCATTAAATATTACAGTATTTAACAACTCAATATGCCAGTATTTTGCCACTCAATATGCCAGTATTTAGCTAATAATATGCCAGTATTTAGACATTCAGTATGCCAGTATTGTGCCACTCAATATGCCAGTATTTAGCCATTCAGTATGCCAGTATTTTGCCACTCAATATGCCAGTATTTTGCCACTCAGTATGCCAGGATTTAGCCACTCAATATGCCAGGATTTAGCCATTCAATATGTCAGGATTTAGCCACCCAATATGCCAGTATTTAGCCACTCAATATGCCAGTATTTAGCCACTCAATATGCCAGTATTCAGCCATTTAATTTCTCAGTATTTAGCCACTCAATATGCTAGTAATTTGCCACTAAAAATGCCAGTAATATGCCACTAAATATGCCTGTATTTAGCATTCAATATGCCAGGATTTAGCCACTCAATATGTCAGGATTTAGCCATTTAATATGCCAGTATTTAGCCATTTAAAATGCCAGTATTTTGCCACTCAGTATGCCAGTATTTAGCATTCAATATGCCAGGATTTAGCATTCAATATGCCAGGATTTTGCCACTCAGTATGCCAGAATTTAGCCATTAAAAATGCCAGTATTTAACCACTCAATATGCCAGTATTTTGCCACTCAATATGCCAGGATTTTCCCCCTCAGTATGCCAGGATTTAGCCACTCAATATGCCAGGATTTAGCCACTTAATATGCCAGGATTTTCCCCCTCAATATGCCAGGATTTAGCCACTCAGTATGCCACGATTTAGCCACTCAATATGCCAGTATTTTGACATTCAATATGCCAGGATTTTGCCACTCAATATGCCAGTATTTGCTCCTTTTATGCCACCCTCCTCCCCCCTTCCCCAGTACTTACCTCCTTGTTGCTCTTCGGTCATCTCCTTCGTGCAGTCTTCCCGCTGCGTGGCTTAAATAAAGTTTAATTTAAAAAAATTAAAACGCGACCAGAGTTTCCCTCCTCTGTGCAGGAGGGAAGACATTTTTTTTTTCTTCTGGCATGACCCGTGCTCGCTGGGCCACCTGGACCCGCAGGGCCCGGGACGCCAGTATCGCCCATCACCACCTGATGGCGGGCCTGTCTATACGTCTCTATACACAACAGTATAACTGTAGCGGAGCTGCAATATTAAATCCCCATATCTCCGCTGGTAAAAGAAGGTAATCCAAATAAAGCGCTGGAAAGTAAGGCAATATCCCAAATCCCCCAGTAACCGGACGAAACACAGTTCTGGGAGTCAACTGCTTACTTTATTCACAGCTCCAGCATTTATGCAATTCCCCATGCAAGGGGTTTACTTAATCCCCTTACAGGGGCTATACAATAGTAGATTACCTGGGAAGTGCAAATACAGGACATTTCTCCCACCATGAACTGCTGTACGGGAGGGGCACTCACACTAGATAATCCAGGTAAGTGGATTATCCCTCAATACAGCAGAACCTGGTTTTAACATAACAATATATAACTTTGACATTAACATGAATACATTTTTAGACCAGGTTAACACAGCTATTTCAGACAACCTTTAAATGTTCTGCAATAAGTGGCTAGGTTTGCCACAATGCTCCCCCAGAACCAAGCCGGCATACACAGTCTGATCCAAACGGATCGGCTTGGGGATGTCCGGAGGAGTACTCACAGATCACTTCTCAAGGTCAGTCTGTCTAGATAACCCGTCGGCGTTACCGTTTTGCTTTCCTGGGCGGTAATGAATAGTAAAGTCAAAAGGCTGCAGCGCCAAACTCCAGCGCAGCAGCCTGGCATTGTCCCCTGCCACACGGTTCAGCCACACCAACGGGTTGTGATCTGTGAGTAGGGAAAAAGGTTGTCCATATAAATAAGGCTGCAACTTTTTGAGGGCCCACACCACGGCCAGGCATTCTTTCTCAATGGCGGCGTAGCTCACTTCACGGGGTAATAACTTTCGGCTTAAGTAAGCTACGGGATGTTCTCCGCCATCTGCTCCAACTTGGCTCAGCACTGCTCCCAATCCAAACATTGAAGCGTCTGTGTGGACAAGAAATCGTTTAGTTGGATTAGGAGCAGCAAGTACCGGTGCATTGGTTAACGCAGTCTTGAGTTGTTGGAACGCCTGATCACACTCTGGGGCCCAGATGACCTGTCGCGGAAGGTTTTTGCGGGTCAAGTCAGTCAGTGGTTTGGCTAGGGCACTATAATTGGGTACGAATTTTCGGTAGTACCCTGCAGTACCCAGGAAGGCTAACACTTGGGTTTTTGTCCGGGGGGTAGGCCACTTAGCTACTGCCTCAATTTTTGCTGGTTCGGGCTTTTGCTGTCCACTCCCTACCCGGTGCCCCAGGTACTGCACCTCTGCCATCCCTATGTGACACTTGCTGGGCTTTAGCGTCAACCCTGCCTCTCCGATACGGTCAATGACTGCTCCAATATGTCGCAGGTGGTCTGACCAAGTCTGGCTATAGATGGCGATATCATCCAGGTATGCACATGCATATTCCTGGAACCCATCCAGTAGCCGATCCACCATCCGTTGAAAGGTAGCCGGAGCGTTTTTCATCCCGAATGGCATGACTCGAAACTGATACAAGCCAAACGGGGTGACAAACGCCGACTTAGGGATGGCATCCTGGGCTAGTGGAATTTGCCAGTACCCTTTGCATAAATCTATTGTAGTAAGGTACTGGCCTCGTGCCATTTTGTCTAGCAGCTCGTCTATCCGGGGCATCGGGTAGGCATCAGACACTGTTTTGTCATTTAGCCTCCGGTAGTCTACACAAAAGCGTGTTGTGCCGTCCTTCTTGGGTACCAGCACTACCGGCGATGCCCAGGGGCTATCGGAATGTTCAATAACCCCTAGCTGCAACATTTCCTCAATTTCCTTCCTCATATGTTCCCTGACCGCTTCCGGGATACGGTATGGGGTCTGCCGCATAGGTAGCTGTCCGGGGGTCTCAACTCGGTGAGTAGCTAGCGGGGTGTACCCTGGTAAATTGGAGAAAGTGGCTCCCTTAGCCGCGATTAACTCCTGTACCTGGGCACGCTCCTGAGGACTTAGCCGCTCCCCCAGCTGAACACCTGTGGAGGCCTCTGCCTGATCTTCCTGCTCTAATAAGTCAGGGAGCGGAAGATTCTCCTGATCCTCAGAGGCTGAAGCGCATATCGCCGCCACGTCCTCTATCCTCTCGTGGTAGGGTTTGAGCATATTCACGTGGAGCATGCGTCTCTTCCCTGTCCCTGAGCAGGGGCCAATCACATAGGTGGTGTCACATCTTTGTTCCACCACCTGGTATGGGCCTTGCCAGATGGCCTGCAGCTTGTCATTGCGAACAGGTTTTAAAATCAAAACTTTCTGTCCCACGTGAAAGCTGCGGTCTCTGGCTCCCCTATCATACCATCGGCGCTGGCGTTGTTGGGCCGCCTGGAGGTTGGTCCGTACGGTCTGGGTTAGTGCCTCCAAGCGGTCCCTGAACTCCAGCACATATGGTACAATGGGTGTCCCATCTGTACTACTTTCCCCCTCCCAGTGCTCCCTAATTAAATCTAAAGGTCCTCGCACCCTTCTCCCAAACAGTAGTTCAAAGGGAGAAAAGCCCGTGGATTCTTGGGGTACCTCTCTGTAGGCGAATAGCAGATGTGGTAGGAATCGCTCCCAGTCCTTATGGGCCTCTCCAAAGGTACGGAGCATCTGCTTTAACGTCCCATTAAACCTTTCACATAACCCATTAGACTGCGGGTGGTACGCAGAGTTCACAATAGGCTTAATGCCACATATTTTCCATAGTTGGTGGGTCACCTCGGCCGTGAACTGGGTACCCCTATCCGATATGATCTCCTGGGGGAACCCCACTCGGGAGAATACTTTCATTAAGGCCTCGGCCACTGTCTCGGCGTGGATATTAGAGAGGGCTACTGCTTCGGGGTACCGGGTGGCGTAATCGACTATGGTCAAGATATATCTCTTGCCGGAGGGACTGGGTTTTGGTAAGGGCCCTACTATATCTACGGCCACTCTACTAAATGGTTCTTCTATGATTGGCAGTGGGCATAATTTGGCCTTGTGGCGGTCACCCCTCTTGCCTACTCGCTGACAGATGTCACATGTCTGGCAGTACTGCCGCACATCCTTGGATATACCCGGCCAGAAAAAAGTGTGGGTCAAGCGGTATCTGGTGCGAGTCATCCCCAGATGCCCAGACAAGGGGATGTCGTGAGCGATCCGAAGAAGTTCCTGTCTATATTTCTGGGGGACCACTAGCTGTCTAGTAGTCACATTCACAGATCCCCCCACTACCCTTTCAGAAATGCGGTACAGTAACCCCTTTTCCCAGGTATACCGTTCTCCCTCTAATCCGGCCTGGTCGGAGATCACCCTATCCCTGTATACTTTTAACGTGGGGTCTATCTTAACCTCAGCCTCAAATTCAGTTGGGGTATCCCAGGTAACACGGGTCGTAGGAGGGTCACTGTCTCTTACCTGAGCCTCAGAGTGCGTTGCTGGAGCCGTGGTGCGAGCCTGTAGCCTTGTGGTTACTGGGTGGGCCTCTTGAAGTGAAGCTTGAGGAATAAAGGTGGAGGTCATTCGACCCAGGTCGTTCCCCAATACGACATCCGCTGGCAGTTTCTGCATCAGGCCCACCTCTACCATGCCCTCCCCAACACCCCAATTCAAATGTACTTTGGCGGTGGGTAATCTGTATACCGCTCCCCCTGCTACTCGCACTGCTACAGATCCGCCGGTGTGTGCGGCGCCTGGAACCAAATGAGGGGCTACCAGAGTCAGAGTGGCTCCCGAATCCCGGAGCCCTTGGACCTCTTTCCCTTCCAGGGTTACTAGCTGGCGATGGTGTTGCCTGTTGTCTGTGGCTTGTACCGACATCACATCGTGTAGTATCCCCAGGGGCTCTTCGGTCTGATTAAACAGTATCTCCTGTGTTGCTGGCTCCGCTTGGTAGTGGTGGGCGGCTGCTCGTGGTGCTGGGTTCTGCCGTGCCTGGCTCCATGCTTGGCGGCTCCGGTTCTGGGTACACTCTCTCGCCATGTGGCCCAATTGTTTGCACGTATGGCACTGGATATTCGCTCTGCCATTATATCTGGATGGTGGAGTGTGCCCCCCCGGGGTTGGCCGGAATGAGGTCGCTGTAGGTGCAGTAGGGGTAGCTGTGTGAGGTTGAGCGGTGGGTCGAGGATACCATCGGTTGAGGTTACCGTGATGCCTCCTGGCGTCATAGTGCTGGTCGGCAAGTCGTGCAGCTTCTGTTAGGGTGAGGGGTTTTCTATCTCTCACCCATTCCTGTGCCTCTGGGGACAGGCCATTGAAAAACTGTTCTAACAGCAGCAATTGCCGTAACTCCTCCATGGTGGTTGCTTGACTGGCTTGTATCCACCCCTGGGAAGCTTGGTCCAGTTTGTGGGCATACTCTGCGTGGGAATCTTTCTCTGGTTTGCGCAACCCT
Source organism: Pelodytes ibericus (assembly GCA_036172795.1). Taxonomy (NCBI): domain Eukaryota; kingdom Metazoa; phylum Chordata; class Amphibia; order Anura; family Pelodytidae; genus Pelodytes; species Pelodytes ibericus. The sequence goes on from CM069857.1 coordinate 297,263,149, forward strand.
CGAAACTTGCGCCGGTATGCCTCTGGGGTAATGGCGTATCTTTCCAGTAAAGCCTGTTTCACCCGGGCATAATCTTTGCTGTCCTCCCTGGGTACAGCCCGATAGGCTTCTGCTGCCCGACCTGACAGTTTGCCCGCCAGTAAAGGTACCCACACTGCCTGCTCCAAATCATGCAAGTCACATAGCCTCTCAAAGTCTTGTAGATACCCATCAATCTCGTCTTTCTCTTCACAGAACATTTTAAACGCATGGTATGGGATCTTAGGCTTTACCTGGCTGACGACTGAAGCAGTAATAGACTCTGCTCTGGGAGGAGCGTCCTGCGGTCCGTGTGCCAT